>JAEIGI010000186.1:0-52345 GCA_018903615.1 Drosophila neocordata
TCAATATGGATAACGATATGGTTATCTACATGGATATAGATATGAATATCGATATGTATATCGTTATGTATATAGATATGAATATCGATAGAGTAATCGATATGGATATCGATATGGATATCGATATCGATATCGGTATGGATATCGATATTCATATCGATATCCATATTGATATCCATATCGATATGGATATCGATATACATATCGATATCCATATCGATATCCATATCGATATAAATATCGATATCGATATCGATATCCATATCGATATGGATATCGATATCGATATCGATATGCATATCGATATCGATATGGATATCCATATCGATATCGATATGGATATCGATATGTATATCGATATCGATATGGATATCGATATCGATATATCGATATCGATATGCGATATCGATATGCATATCGATATGGATATCGATATGGATATATCGATATGGATATCGATATGGATATCGATATAATCGATCGATATGGATATCGATATGGATATCGATATCGATATGGATATCGATATTGGCGATTTGGATATAATATATGTTATGTGTATAAATATGAATATCGATATAGTAATCGATATGGATCCATATGGATATCAAAATGGATATCTAAATGGATATCGATATGGATATCGATATTGCTATGGATATCGATATGGATATCGATATTGCTATGGATATCAATATGGATATCGATATGGATATCGATATGGATATCGATATGGATATCGATATGGATATCGATATGGATATCGATATGGATATCGATATGGATGTCGATATGGATATCGATATGGATATCGATATGGCTCTCGATATGGATATCGACAAGGATATCGAAATGGATAACGATGTGCATATGGATATAGATATCGATATGGATATCGATGTGGATTTCGATATGGATAGATATCGATATGGCTATCGATATAATTATATGGATATCGATATGGATATCGATGTGGATATCGATATGGATATCGCTATAGAAGTCGATATGGATATGGAGATAGATATCGATATCCATATCGATATGGATATCAATATGCATATCGATATGGATATCGATGTGGATATCAATATGAATATCGATATGGATATCGATATGGGTCGATATGGATATCGATATGGATAGATATCGATATGGCTATCGATATGGATAGATATCTATATGGCTATCGATATAATTATATGGATATCGATATGGATATCGATGTGGATATCGATATGGATATCGCTATGGAAGTCGATAAGGATATGGAGATAGATATCGATATGGATATCGAAGTGGATGTCGATATGGACATCGATCTGGATATCGATATGGATATCGATGTGGATATCGATATGGATATCGATATGGATAGATATCGATATGGCTATCGATATGGATAGATATCTATATGGCTATCGATATAATTATATGGATATCGATATGGATATCGATGTGGATATCGATATGGATATCGCTATGGAAGTCGATAAGGATATGGAGATAGATATCGATATGGATATCGAAGTGGATGTCGATATGGACATCGATCTGGATATCGATATGGATATCGATGTGGATATCGATATGGATATCGATATGGATATCGATATGGATATCGATATGGATAACGATATGGTTATCTACGTGGATTAGATATGAATATCGATTTGTATATTGTTATGTATATAGATATGAATATCGATAGAGTAATCGATATGGATATCGATATGGATATCGATAGTGGATGTCGATATGGACATCGATCTGGATATCGATATGGATATCGATGTGGATATATATATCCATATCGATTTCTATGTGGATTTCGATATGGATAGCGATATGGATATCGATATGGATATCAATATGGATATCGATATGGATATCGATATGGATATCGATATGGATATCGATATGGATATCGATATGGATATCGATATGGATATCTATGAGGATGTGGATTTCAATATGGATAACGATATGGTTATCTACATGGATTAGATATGAATATCGATTTGTATATTGTTATGTATATAGATATGAATATCGATAGAGTAATCGATATTCATATCGATATCCATATTGATATCCATATCAATATCGATATACATATCGATATCCATATCGATATCCATATCGATATAAATTTCGTTATCAATGTAGATATTGACATTGATAACGATATCGATATGGATATCGATATGGATATCGATATGGACATCGATATGTATATCGATATGGATATGGATATCAATATGGATATCGATATGGATATCGATATGGATATCGATATGGATATCGATATGGATATGGATCATATCGATATCCATATTGATATCCATATCAATATCGTTATACATATCGATATCCATATCGATATCCATATCGATATAAATATCGTTATCAATGTAGATATTGACATTGATAACGATATCGATATGGATATCGATATGGATATCGATATGGACATCGATATGTATATCGATATGGATATGGATATCAATATGGATATCGATATGGATATCGATATGGATATCGATATGGATATCGATATGGATATCGATATGGATATCCATATGGATAACGATATGGATATCGATATGAATATCAATGTGGATTTCGATATGGATGTCGATATGGATTTCAATGTGGATTTCGATATGGCTGGCGATTTGGATAATGTTATGTGTATAAATATGAATATCGATAAAGTAATCGATATGGATCCATATGGATATCAAAATGGATATCTAAATGGATATCGATATGGATATCGATATTGCTATGGATATCGATATGGATATCGATATTGCTATGGATATCAATATGGATATCGATATGGATATCGATATGGATATCGATATGGATATCGATATGGATATCGATATGGATATCGATATGGATATCGATATGGATATCGATATGGATATCGATATGGTTCTCGATATGGATATCGACAAGGATATCGAAATGGATAACGATGTGCATATGGATATAGATATCGATATGGATATCGATGTGGATTTCGATATGGATAGATATCGATATGGCTATCGATATAATTATATGGATATCGAAATGGATATCGATGTGGATATCGCTATAGAAGTCGATATGGATATGGAGATAGATATCGATATCCATATCGATATGGATATCGATGTGGATATCAATATGAATATCGATATGGATATCGATATGGGTCGATATGGATATCGATATGGATAGATATCGATATGGCTATCGATATGGATAGATATCTATATGGCTATCGATATAATTATATGGATATCGATATGGATATCGATGTGGATATCGATATGGATATCGCTATGGAAGTCGATAAGGATATGGAGATAGATATCGATATGGATATCGAAGTGGATGTCGATATGGACATCGAGCTGGATATCGATATGGATATCGATGTGGATATATATATCCATATCGATTTCTATGTGGATTTCGATATGGATAGCGATATGGATATCGATATGGATATCAATATGGATATCGATATGGATATCGATATGGATATCGATATGGATATCGATATGGATATCGATATGGATATCGATATGGATATCGATATGGATATCGATATGGATATCTATGAGGATGTAGATTTCAATATGGATAACGATATGGTTATCTACATGGATTAGATATGAATATCGATTTGTATATTGTTATGTATATAGATATGAATAAATATGAATATCGATATAGTAATCTATATGGATCCATATGGATATCAAAATGGATATCTAAATGGATATCGATATGGATATCGATATTGCTATGAATATCGATATGGATATCGATATTGCTATGGATATCAATATGGATATCGATATGGATATTGATGTGGATATCGATATGGATATCGATATGGATATCGATATGGATGTCGATATGGATATCGATATGGATATCGATATGGTTCTCGATATGGATATCGACAAGGATATCGAAATGGATAACGATGTGCATATGGATATCGATATAGATATCGATATGGATATCGTATATCGATATGGATATCGATATGGATATCGATATGGATATCGATATGGATATCGATATGGATATCGATATCGATATCGATATGGATATCGATATGGATATCGATATGCATATCGATATGGATATCGATATGGATATCGATATGGATATCGATATGGATATCGATATGGATATCGATATGGATATCGATATGGATATGATATCGATATCGTATATCGATATGGATATCGATATGGCTATCTGATATGGCTATCGATATAATTATATGGATATCGATATGGATATCGATATGGATATCGATATGGATATCGATATAGATGTCGTAGATATGGATATCGATATGGATATCGATATGGATATCGATATGGATAACGATATCGATATGGATATCGATATGGATATCGATATGGATATCGATATGGATGTCGATATGGATATCGATATGGATATCGATGTGGATATGGATATCGATATGGATATCGATATGGATATCGATATGGATATCGATATGGATATCAATATGGATATCGATATGCACATCGATATGGATATGGATATCGATATGCACATCGATATGGATATGCATATCGATATGCATATCGATTTCCATATCGATATGAATTTCGATATGGATATTGATATGAATATCGATATGGATATTGATATGAATCGATATGGATATCGATATGGATATTGATATAGCTATCAATATGGATATCGATATGGATATCGATATGGATATCGATATGGATATCGATATGGATATCAATATGGATATCGATATGGATATCGATATGGATATCGATATGGATATCGATATGGATATCGATATGGATATCGATATGGATATCGATATGGATATCGATATGGATATCGATATATGATATGGATATCGATATGGATATCGATATGGATATCGATATGGATATCGATATGGATATCGATATGGATATGGATTAGATATATGGATATCGATTTGGATATTGTTATGTATATAGATATGAATATCGATAGAGTATCGATATGGATATCGATATGGATATCGATATGGATATCGATATGGATATCGATATGGATATCGATATGGATATCGATATGGATATCGATATGGATATCGATATCGATATGGATATCCATCGATATCGATATCGATATCGATATGGATATATCGATATCGATATGGATATCCATATCGATATAAATTTCGATATCATATCGATATGATATCGATATGGATGACGATATCGATATGGATATCGATATGGATATCGATATGGATATCGATATGGACATCGATAAGTATATCGATATGGATATGGATATCAATATGGATATCGATATGGATATCGATATGGATATCGATATGGATATCGATATGGATATGGATATGGATCATATCGATATCCATATTGATATCCATATCAATATCGATATGGATATCGATATCGATATCGATATCGATATCCATATCGATATAAATATCGTTATCAATGTAGATATTGACATTGATAACGATATCGATATGGATATCGATATGGATATCGATATGGATATCGATATGTATATCGATATGGATATTGATATCAATATGGATATCGATATGGATATCGATATGGATATCGATATGGATATCGATATGGATATCGATATGGATATCGATATGGATATCGATATGGATATCGATATGGATATCCATATGGATAACGATATGGATATCGATATGAATATCAATGTGGATTTCGATATGGCTGGTGATTTGGATAATGGATATAGATATAGATATCGATATGGATATCGACATAGATATCGACATTGATAACGATATGGATATCGATATAGATATCGATATGTATATCGATATGTATATCGATATGGATATAGATATGTATATCGATATGGATATCGGTATGGATATCCATATGGATAACGATATGGATATCGATATGGATGTCGATATGGATTTCAATGTGGATTTCGATATGGCTGGCGATTTGGATAATGTTATGTGTATAAATATGAATATCGATAAAGTAATCGATATGGATCCATATGGATATCAAAATGGATATCTAAATGGATATCGATATGGATATCGATATCGATATTGATATGGATATCGATATGGATATCGATATTGCTATGGATATCAATATGGATATCGATATGGATATCGATATGGATATTGATGTGGATATCGATATGGATATCGATATGGATATCGATATGGATGTCGATATGGATATCGATATGGATATCGATATGGTTCTCGATATGGATATCGACAAGGATATCGAAATGGATAACGATGTGCATATGGATATAGATATCGATATGGATATCGATGTGGATTTCGATATGGATAGATATCGATATGGCTATCGATATAATTATATGGATATCGATATGGATATCGATGTGGATATCGCTATAGAAGTCGATATGGATATGGATATCGATATGGATATCGATATGGATATCGATATGGATATCGATATGATATGGATATCGATATGGATATCAATATGAATATCGATATGGATATCGATATGGGTCGATATGGATATCGATATGGATAGATATCGATATGGCTATCGTATTATCGATATGGATAGATATCTATATGGCTATCGATATAATTATATGGATATCGATATGGATATCGATGTGGATATCGATGTGGATATCGCTATGGAAGTCGATAAGGATATGGAGATAGATATCGATATGGATATCGAAGTGGATGTCGATATGGACATCGAGCTGGATGTCGATATGGATATCGATGTGGATATATATATCCATATCGATTTGGATATGGATATCAATATGGATATCGATATGGATATCGATATGGATATCGATATGGATATCGATATGGATATCGATATGGATATCGATATGGATATCGATATGGATATCGATATGGATATCGATATGGATATCGATATGGATATCTATGAGGATGTGGATTTCAATATGGATAACGATATGGTTATCTACATGGATTAGATATGAATATCGATTTGTATATTGTTATGTATATAGATATGAATAAATATGAATATCGATATAGTAATCTATATGGATCCATATGGATATGAAAATGAATATCTAAATGGATATCGATATGGATATCGATATTGCTATGGATATCGATATGGATATCGATATTGCTATGGATATCAATATGGATATCGATATGGATATTGATGTGGATATCGATATGGATATCGATATTGATATCGATATGGATGTCGATATGGATATCGATATGGATATCGATATGGTTCTCGATATGGATATCGACAAGGATATCGAAATGGATAACGATGTGCATATGGATATAGATATCGATATGGATATCGATGTGGATTTCGATATGGATAGATATCGATATGGCTATCGATTAAATATATGGATATCGATATGGATATCGATGTGGATATCGATATGGATATCGCTATAGAAGTCGATATGGATATGGAGATAGATATCGATATCCATATCGATATGGATATAAATATGCATATCGATATGGATATCGATGTGGATATCAATATGAATATCGATATGGATATCGATATGGGTCGATATGGATATCGATATGGATAGATATCGATATGGCATATCGATATGGATAGATATCTATATGGCTATCGATATAATTATATGGATATCGATATGGATATCGATGTGGATATCGATATGGATATCGCTATGGAAGTCGATAAGGATATGGAGATAGATATCGATATGGATATCGAAGTGGATATCGATATGAATATCGATATGGATAACGACATGGGTCGATACGGATATCGATATGGATGTCGATATGGATATCGATATGGATATCGATGTGGATATGGATATCGATATGGATATCGATATGGATATCGATATGGATATCGATATGGATATCGATATGGATATCAATATGGATATCGATATGGATATCGATATGGATATCGATGTGGATATCGATATGGATATCGCTATGGAAGTCGATAAGGATATGGAGATAGATATCTATATGGCTATCGATATAATTATATGGATATCGATATGGATATCGATGTGGATATCGATATGGATATCGCTATGGAAGTCGATAAGGATATGGAGATAGATATCGATATGGATATCGAAGTGGATATCGATATGAATATCGATATGGATAACGACATGGGTCGATACGGATATCGATATGGATGTCGATATGGATATCGATATGGATATCGATGTGGATATGGATATCGATATGGATATCGATATGGATATCGATATGGATATCGATATGGATATCGATATGGATATCGATATGGATATCGATGTGGATATGGATATCGATATGGATATCGATATGGATGTCGATATGGTTCTCGATATGGATATCGACAAGGATATCGAAATGGATAACGATGTGCATATGGATATAGATATCGATATGGATATCGATGTGGATTTCGATATGGATAGATATCGATATGGCTATCGATTAAATATATGGATATCGATATGGATATTGATATGAATATCGATATGGATATTGATATGAATCGATATGGATATCGATATGGATATTGATATAGCTATCAATATGGATATCGATATGGATATCGATATGGATATCGATATGGATATCGATATGGATATCGATATGGATATCGATATGGATATCGATATGGATATCGATATGGATATCGATATGGATATCGATATGGATATCGATATGGATATCGATATGGATATCGATATGGATATCGATATGGATATCGATATAGATATCAATCTGGATATCGATATGCACATCGATATGGATATGGATATCGATATAGATTTTGATTTGGATAGCGATATGCATATCTATATGGATAACGATACGGAATCGATATGGATAGATATAGATCCATATCGATATGGATATCGATATTGATATCGATATGGATGTCGATATGTATATCGATCTGGATATCGATATGGATATCGATGTGGATATCGATATGGATATCGATGTGGATATGGATATCGATATCGATATCTATGTGGATTTCGATATGGATAGCGATATGCATATCGATATGGATAGACATCGATATGGATAACGATATGGATATAGATATAGATATAGATATCGATATGCATATCGATATAGATATCGATGTGGATATCGATATGAATATCGATATAGATATCGATATGGGTCGATTTGGATATCGATATGGATGTCGGTATGGATATCGAATGGATATGGATATCGAAATGGATATCAATATGTATATCGATATGGATATCGATATGGATATCGATATGGATATCGATATGGATATCGATATGGATATCGATATGCACATTGATATGGATATGAATATCGATATAGATTTCGATTTGGATAGCGATATGCATAGATAGATATAGATCCATATCGATATGGATATCGATATTGATATCGATATGGATGTCGATATGGATATCGATCTGGATAGCGATATGGATATCAATATGGATATCGATATGGATATCGATATGGATATCAATATGGATATCGATATGGATATCGATGTGGATATGGATATCGATATGGATATCTATATGGATATCGATATGGATATCGATATGGATATCGATATGGATATCGATATGGATATCGATATGCACATTGATATGGATATGAATATCGATATAGATTTTGATTTGGATAGCGATATGCATAGATAGATATAGATCCATATCAATATGGATATCGATATGGATATCGATGTGGATATGGATATCGATATGGATATCGATATGGATATCGATATGGATATCTATATGGATATCAATATGGATATCGATATGGATATCGATATGGATATCGATATAGATATCAATATGGATATCGATATGGACATTGATATGGATATGAATATATAGATATATATATGGATATGAATGCATAGATAGATATAGATCCATATCGATATGGATGTCGATATGGATATCGATCTGGATATCGATCTGCATAGATAGATATAGATCCATATCGATATGGATATCGATATTGATATCGATATGGATGTCGATATGGATATCGATCTGGATATCGATATGGATATCGATATAGATATCAATATGGATATCGCTATAGATATCAATATGGATATCGATATGGACATTGATATGGATATGAATATCGATATAGATTTTGATTTGGATAGCGATATGCATAGATAGATATAGATCCATATCGATATGGATATCGATATTGATATCGATATGGATGTCGATATGGACATCGATATGGATATCGATATGGATATCGATGTGGATATATATATCCATATCGATTTCTATGTGGATTTCGATATGGATAGCGATATGGATATCGATATGGATATCAATATGGATATCGATATGGATATCGATATGGATATCGATATGGATGTGGATGTGGATTTCAATATGGATAACTATATGGTTATCTACATGGATTAGATATGAATATCGATTTGTATATTGTTATGTATATAGATATGAATATCGATAGAGTAATCGATATGGATATCGATATGGATATCGATATCTATATCGGTATGGATATCGATATTCATATCGTATATCGATATCGATATCCATATCGATATCGATATCGATATCGATATCGATATCGATATCGATATGGATATCGATATGGATATCGATATGGATATCGATATGGATATCGATATGGATATCGATATGGATATCGATATGGATATCGATATGGATATCGATATGGATATCGATATCGATATGGATATCGATATGGATATCGATATGGATATCGATATGGATATCGATATGGATATCGATATGGATATCGATATGGATATCGATATGGATATCGATATGGATATCGATATGGATATCGATATGGATATCGATATGGATATCGATATAAATATCGATATGGATATCGATATGGATATCGATATGGATATCGATATGGATATCGATATGGATATCGATATGGATATCGATATGGATATCGATATGGATATCAATATGGATACCGATATGGATATCGATATAGATATCGATATGGATATCGATATGGATATCGATATGGATATCGATATGGATATCGATATGGATATCGATATGGATATCGACATGAATATCGATATTGATATCGATATGAATATCAATATGGATATCGATATGGATATCGATATGGATATCGATATGGATATCGATATGGATATCGATATCTATATGGATATCGATATGGATATCCATAGGGATATCGATATGGATATCGATATGGATATCGATATGGATATCGATATGGATATCGATATGGATATCGATATGGATATCGATATGGATATCGATATGGATATGGATATCGATATAGATTTTGATATGGATATCGATATGGATATCGATATGGATATCGATATGGATATCGATATGGATATAGATATAGTATCGATATGGATATCGATATGGATATCGATATTGATATCGATATGGATATCGATATGTATATCGATATGGATATCGATATGGATATCGATATGGATATCGATATGGATATCGATATGGATATCGATATGGATATCGATATGGATATCGATATGGATATCGATATGGATATCGATATGCATATCGATATGGATATCGATA
The DNA here is from genome assembly GCA_018903615.1 of Drosophila neocordata. Classification (NCBI taxonomy): domain Eukaryota; kingdom Metazoa; phylum Arthropoda; class Insecta; order Diptera; family Drosophilidae; genus Drosophila; species Drosophila neocordata. Next base: position 11,683 of record JAEIGI010000186.1, read on the forward strand.
TCGATATCGATAACGATATCGATATAGATATCGATATCGATATGGATATCGATATGCATATCGATATGGATATCGATATGGATATCGATATGAATATCGATATAGATATCGATATGGATATCGATATGGATATCGATATGGATATCGATATGGATATCGATATGGATATGGATATCGATATGGATATCGATATGGATATCGATATGGATATCGATATGGATATCGATATGGATATCGATATGCATATCGATATGGATATCGATATCGATATCGATATGGATATCGATAGCGATATCGATATGGATATCGATATAGATTTTGATTTAGATAGCGATATGCATAGATAGATATAGATCCATATCGATATGGATATCGATATGGATATCGATATGGATATCGATATGGATATCGATATGGATATCGATATCGATATGGATATCGATATGGATATCGATATGGATATCGATATGGATATCGATATGGATATCGATATGGATATCGATATGGATATCAATATGGATATCGATATGGATATCGATATGGATATGGATATCGATATGGATATCGATATGGATATCGATATGGATATCGATATGGATATCGATATGGATATCGATATGGATATCGATATGGATATCGATATGGATATCGATATGGATATCGATATGGATATCGATATGGATATCGATATGGATATCGATATGGATATCGATATAGATATCAATATGGATATCGATATGGACATTGATATGGATATGAATATCGATATAGATTTTGATTTGGATAGCGATATGCATAGATAGATATAGATCCATATCGATATGGATATCGATATTGATATCGATGTGGATGTCGATATGGATATCGATCTGGATATCGATCTGCATAGATAGATATAGATCCATATCGATATGGATATCGATATTGATATCGATATGGATGTCGATATGGATATCGATCTGGATATCGATATGGATATCGATATAGATATCAATATGGATATCGCTATAGATATCAATATGGATATCGATATGGACATTGATATGGATATGAATATCGATATAGATTTTGATTTAGATAGCGATATGCATAGATAGATATAGATCCATATCGATATGGATATCGATATTGATATCGATATGGATGTCGATATGGACATCGATCTGGATATCGATGTGGATATCGATGTGAATATCGATATGGATATCGAAATGGGTCGATATGGATATCGATATGGATGTCGATATGGATATCGATATGGATATCAATATGGATATCGATATGGATATCGATATCGATATGGATATCGATATGGATATCGATATGGATATCTATGAGGATGTGGATTTCAATATGGATAACGATATGGTTATCTACATCGATTAGATATGAATATCGATTTGTATATTGTTATGTATATAGATATGAATATCGATAGAGTAATCGATATGGATATCGATATGGATATCGATATCTATATCGGTATGGATATCGATATTCATATCGATATCCATATTGATATCCATATCAATATCGATATACATATCGATATCCATATCGATATCCATATCGATATAAATATCGTTATCAATGTCAATATCCATATCGATATAGATATTGACATTGATAACGATATGTATATCGATATGGATATCGATATGGATATCGATATGGATATCGATATGGGTATCGATATCTATATCGGTATGGATATCGATATTCATATCGATATATCGATATGGATATCGATATGGATATCATATCGATATCCATATCGATATGGATATCGATATGGATATCGATATGGATATCGATATGGATATATCGATATCCATATCGATATCCATATCGATATAAATATCGTTATCAATGTAGATATTGACATTGATAACAATATCGATATGGATATCGATATGGATATCGATATGTATATCGATATGGATATGGATATCAATATGGATATCGATATGGATATCGATATGGATATCGATATGGATATCGATATGGATATCGATATGGATATCGATATGGATATCCATATGGATAACGATATGGATATCGATATGAATATCAATGTGGATTTCGATATGGCTGGCGATTTGGATAATGTTATGTGTATAAATATGAATATCGATATAGTAATCGATATGGATCCATATGGATATCAAAATGGATATCAAAATGGATATCAAAATGGATATCGATATGGATATTGGATATCAATATGGATATCGACATGGATATCGATAAGGATATCGGTATGGATATCAACATGGATAAAGATATAGATATCGATATGGATATAGATATCGACATTGATAACGATATGGATATCGATATAGATATCGATATGGATATCGATATGGATATCGGTATGGATATCCATATGGATAACGATATGGATATCGATATGGATATCGATATGGATATCGATATGGATATCGATATGGATAACGATATGGATATCGATATGGATATCGATATGGATATCGATATGCACATCGATATGGATATGGATATCCATATGCATATCGAGTTGCATATCGATATGAATATCGATATGGATATTGATATGATAATCGATATGGATATCGATTTGGATCGATATGTATATCGATATGGATATAGATATGTATATCGATATGTTTGTCGGTATGGATATCAATATGGATATAGATATAGATATCGATATGGATATAGATATAGATATCGACATTGATAACGATATGGATATCGATATAGATATCGACATTGATAACGATATGGATATCGATATGGATATCGATATGGATATCGAAATGTATGTCGATATGGATATCGATATGGATATCGATATGGATCGATATGGATATAGATATGTATATCGATATGGATATCAATATGGATATCGATATGAATATCGATATGGATATAGATATGGATATCGATATGGATATCGATATGGATATCAATATGGATATCAATATGGATATCGATATGGATATCGATATGTGTATTGATATGGATATCGATATGTATATCGATATGGATATCGATATGGATATCGATATGGATATCGATATGGATATCGATATGGATATCGATATGGATATCGATATGGATATCGATATGGATGTCGATATGGATATCGATATGAATATCGAAATGGATATCAATATGGATACCAAAATGGATATCGATATGGATATCGATATGTATATTGATATGGATATCGATATGTATATTGATATGAATATCGATATGTATATCGATATGGATATCGATATGGATATTGATATCAATATAGATATCGATATGGATATCGATATGGATATCGATACGGATCGATATGTATATCGATATGGATATTGATATGGATATCCATATGGATAACGATATGTATATCGATATGAATATCAATGTGGATTTCGATATGGCTGGCGATTTGGATAATGTTATGTGTATAAATATGAATATCGATATAGTAATCGATATGGATCCATATGGATATCAAAATGGATATCAAAATGGATATCGATATGGATATTGATAATGCTATGGATATCAATATGGATATCGACATGGATATCGATATGGATATCGATATGGATATCGATATGGATATCGATATGGATGTCGATATGGATATCAATATGGATATCGATATGGATATCGATGTGGATATCAATATGGATATCGATATGGATCTCGATATGGATGTCGATATGGATATCGATATGGATATCGATATGGATATCGATATGGATCTCGATATGGATATCGATAAAGATAGCGAAATGGATAACGATGTGCATATGGATATAGATATCGATATGAATATCGATATGGATAGATATCGATATGGCTATCGATATGTATAGATATCGATATGGATATCGATATAATTATATGGATATCGATATGGATATCGATATGGATATTGATATGGATATTGATATGGAGTGCTTGCTGGAGAAGCACAGAGGGCATCCCAGCTGGCCCAACCCAAAAATTGGATGGAATTACGAACCGCCCTAATTAGTGAATTCAACATACAGACCTCCTACGAGGAACTTTTAAGACGTCTCTACAACACTAATTTTGGAGGAAATCTTCGTAAGCTCATTGAAGATTTAGAATGTAAGTCATTCACAATTTTAAAAAAGTTAGCATTAGAAGGCAACCCTGATAATACCACTTTATACACTAACGCCATAAAGAAAAGACGTCATTATTAAAAAATTACCAGACAGACTTTACATGACCCTAGCGAAATTTGATATCTCTTCAGTGTCCGGCTTAAAACAGGTAGCACAAAGAGAAGGCCTTTATGAGAATAGCTCATCAGATAGACCTACACATAACCATTCTAATTTCTCAGGCCAATCAAATAATAAATCATTCCAACATAATTCAAGCAGAAATAACTTCAGACTAAACAGTCAATATTACAACTCAAGTCAACCCAATTCACATCCAAATCCTGAAAATAATCAGCAACTAAGGGAGGAATTTCAGCAGAACCTTAATCAAGGTAGACAAGAGAATCCTTTGAATCATCAAATTAGAAATCAATCTCAAAATCAAAACCCGGTAGCCAACAGACCTACTAAAAGACAAAGAGAAAGTACCAGCGGTCAAAGTAGAATGGAATGGTCCGAAAATTTTCATCAATCAGACTCGGAACAAATAAATCACACAGATCAAACGGATCAAATCCCTACATCCTGTTAACCATAAATAACACTCCTCTTAAATGTATAATTGATACAGGTTCCTCAATAAACCTTATCAACCAGAACTTTTTCAATTTCCCAGAAACCCCAGAAAAATTGAATGTCCAGAAAATTAAAGGCACAATAGAGCTTACTAAAAGTGTTTCTTTTGCACCCAGCAAAACCTTTGCCCAACTATTCAAAAATTTTACTGTCATAAATTTTCTGCTACATACGATATATTATTAGGTAGAAAGTACCTCAAAGCATGTCAAGCATATATTAACTATAACGACAACAGCGTAACTCTAGAAAATCACAAGTTCTATTTTAAATTCACAAATGATGAAGAAGAAACATCAGAATCTATTAATTATCCCCCTGCAGACTTCGAATACGAAGCATTCTCATACGAAATAAATAATAATATCGAAGAAAAAAACGAGTTCCGACTAGATCATTTAAATTCAGAAGAAACAGAAAAATTAAAAAAAATCTTGCATCACTTTAGTGATATCCAGTACAGGAAAGGTGAAAATTTGACTTTAACCAGTACTATAAAGCATAACATTCGAACAAAACACGAAGACCCCATCTACAAACACCCTGATAAACATCCTCAAAGCTTTGACGAGTAAGTCAACAAACAAATAAACGAAATGATAGAACAGGGAATAAGTCTAAACGAGATTACTGTCGGAAGAAGGAAGAAGTCTAAACGAGATTACTGTCGATGATAAATTCCCAATACCCATAACGGATGATATACTTGACAAATTAGGAAAGTGGCAGTATTTTACAACCATTGATCTTACTAAAGGATTCCATCAAATTCAAAAGGATCCTAAATCAATTGAGAAAACTGCATTCTCAACAAAACATGGGCATTACGAATTTACCCGAATGCCATATGGCTTAAAAAATGAACCAGCCACATTTCAAAAATGCATGAACAACTTATTAGAAGATCTAATTTACAAAGATTCTTTAGTTTACTTGGACGACATAATCATTTATTCAACCTCATTAGAGGAACATTTAACCTCAATCCAAAAGGTTTTCTCTAAATTACGCAAAGCTAATCTAAAACTACAATTAGACAAATGCGAATTCTTGAGGAAGGAAACGAAATTATTAGGTCATGTTATAACCACAGACGGCATTAAACCAAATGCCGAAGCAATTCTCAAATTTCCTATTCCCAAAACACCAAAAGAAATTAAATCATTTTTAATCTTATGCGGATTCTACCGCAAGTTTATTCCAAACTTTGCCAAAATAGCAAAACCCCTAAATCTTGTTTTAAAGAAAGGCTCCAAAATCAACATAAACAATCCAGAATACATCTCAGCTTTCGAGAAATTAAAACTTCTTATTATCAATGACCCCATTCTTGCATATCCTGATTTTAAAAAAACTTTTTCCCTTACTACAGATGCTAGTAACGTAGCTATAGGCGCTGTCCTCTCAGAAGACCATAAACCCATTTGTTTTGTAAGTCGAACCCTTAATGAGCACGAACTTTATTACTCCGCTACAGAAAAAGAACTATTAGCTATCGTTTGGGCGACTAAGTACTTTAGACCATACCTCTTTGGCAGACACTTTAAGATCTTAAGTGATCACAAACCCCTTGTTTGGTAACAGCGGTGGAAAATAAAACTAAATGAATATAATTACAAAATAATAATAATAATAAACAAAATAAAATATCTACTAGGAAAAGAAAATTATGTGGCCGACGCCCTTTCCAGAGTCAAACTTGACAAAAACTTCTTAGGAGATGAAATAAGCAGCTCCCGAGCAACTATACACAGCGCACAGGAAGACAATTACTCACTTCTTTCACAAAACAAAAATAAAAACATCTTAAAAAGAAATGACAAATCTTTCCGCAAATGAACTTATCAAAGAATACTTATGTTTAAAAAATAACACAATCTATTTCCATAACGACGCAGATTTTCTAATATTCAAACTAGCTTATCTTGAAATAATAAGTCCAGATAGTCAGACTTAAACTTTAAAAACTACTTCTAAATTGAAAGACACCCTCTTATACAGATTTCAAAGAAATCATTCTAAAAAACCACAAAACATTACTTCATCCAGGTATTACTAAAACTATAAATTGGTTCAAAGGAAAATATTACTATCCAGATTACCAAAAATTAATTCAAAATCTAATTAATGAATGCGATATTTGCAACCTATCCAAATCAGAAAATAGAAATACTAAACTGGCCCAACACAAAACTTATTATAAACAAATCACCCCCAACACAAAACTTATTATAAGCAAATCTTATACAAATCTAACTCTCACGCTTAAAGCCCAAAAACTGCAAACTAGGCAGAATCTAACACTTAAGAACAAAAAGTTATTATTCACACTTTCTTAGAAACAGGCTCCAAAATGACCAATCAGAATCGATCACGCCACTTGAGCCAAAGTCCAAAAATCACGCCACTCTTACAAAACTCCCTATAAATAATCTTGAAACTCTAAGAGTTTAGTTCAGTTCAATTCTAACCCAGCCTCTGTTAAAACATTGGAAAATTCTGTTCCAGTCCTTTTAAATTTAAGGCTAAATCATTATTGTAAACAAAGAACCCCGTTGAAAAATAAAGATACATTTTTTTTAATAAATTCAACGTTAAAACTTAAAATTAGCGCAGTCGGAAGGATAAAACAAGAAAAAGAACAAAGAGTGCAGTGCAAAACTTGTGTCAAATAAAAATACAACCGCTACTGATACTACATTTAAGGTTGTTTAAAAACCAGGACTTTTTGTACTGAAATACCAAACCTGTTTAAAAACCAGTACTTTTGTGAAAAAAAAAAAAACTGGAGAAAAATAATCCTGGAAGCTCTGACCTGATCTCTAAGTTTAATCCGCTGAAGAATCATCGTGCAACTAAAACGCACGGCAACTTTCGTACTACACATATAATCAAAGTGCACAACTTCACGATGGCATTAGAATTGTCAGAGGCCCACCTGAACCAGGCGCTTACTGTGCTAAGACAGGTGCCCATGTTTGATGGAAACTCTGCAGCCCTAAGTGCATTCATTCGGAGGGTTGACTACATCATGCAGCTCTACCCGACGAGGGACGTTCGCCAACATAGCGTGATGTTTGGCACTATTGAGATGCAGCTTGCTCGAGAAGCACAGAGGGCATCCCAGCTGGCCCAACCCAAAAATTGGATGGGACTACGAACCGCCCTAATTAGTGAATTCAACATACAGACCCCCTACGAGGAACTTTTAAGACGTCTCTACAACACTAATTTTGGAGAAAATCTTCGTAAGCTCATTGAAGATTTAGAATGTAAGTCATTCACAATTTTAAAAAAGTTAGCATTAGAAGGCAACCCTGATAATACCACTTTATACACTAACGCCATAAAGAAAAGACGTCATTATTAAAAAATTACCAGACAGACTTTACATGACCCTAGCGAAATTTGATATCTCTTCAGTGTCCGGCTTAAAACAGGTAGCACAAAGAGAAGGCCTTTATGAGAATAGCTCATCAGATAGACCTACACATAACAATTCTAATTTCTCAGGCCAATCAAATAATAAATCATTCCAACATAATTCAAGCAGAAATAACTTCAGACTAAACAGTCAATATTACAACTCAAGTCAACCCAATTCACATCCAAATCCTGAAAATAATCAGCAACTAAGGGAGGAATTTCAGCAGAACCTTAATCAAGGTAGACAACAGAATCCTTTGAATCATCAAATTAGAAATCAATCTCAAAATCAAAACCCGGTAGCCAACAGACCTACTAAAAGACAAAGAGAAAGTACCAGCGGTCAAAGTAGAATGGAATGGTCCGAAAATTTTCATCAATCAGACTCGGAACAAATAAATCACACAGTTCACACAGATCAAATCCCTACATCCTGTTAACCATAAATAACACTCCTCTTAAATGTATAATTGATACAGGTTCCTCAATAAACCTTATCAACCAGAACTTTTTCAATTTCCCAGAAACCCCAGAAAAATTGAATGTCCAGAAAATTAAAGGCACAATAGAGCTTACTAAAAGTGTTTCTTTTGCACCCAGCAAAACCTTTGCCCAACTATTCAAAAATTTTACTGTCATTAATTTTCTGCTACATACGATATATTATTAGGTAGAAAGTACCTGAAAGCATGTCAAGCATATATTAACTATAACGACAACAGCGTAACTCTAGCAAATCACAAGTTCTATTTTAAATTCACAAATGATGAAGAAGAAACATCAGAATCTATTAATTATCCCCCTGCAGACTTCGAATACGAAGCATTCTCATACGAAATAAATAATAGTATCGAAGAAAAAAACGAGTTCCGACCAGATCATTTAAATTCAGAAGAAACAGAAAAATTAAAAAAAATCTTGCATCACTTTAGTGATATCCAGTACAGGAAAGGTGAAAATTTGACTTTTACCAGTACTATAAAGCATAACATTCGAACAAAACACGAAGACCCCATCTACAAACACCCTGATAAACATCCTCAAACCTTTGACGAAGAAGTCAACAAACAAATAAACGAAATGATAGAACAGGGAATAAGTCTAAACGAGATTACTGTCGGAAGAAGGAAGAAGTCTAAACGAGATTACTGTCGATGATAAATTCCCAATACCCATAATGGATGAAATACTTGACAAATTAGGAAAGTGGCAGTATTTTACAACCATTGATCTTACTAAAGGATTCCATCAAATTCAAAAGGATCCTAAATCAATTGAGAAAACTGCATTCTCAACAAAACATGGGCATTACGAATTTACGCGAATGCCATATGGCTTAAAAAATGAACCAGCCACATTTCAAAAATGCATGAACAACTTATTAGAAGATCTAATTTACAAAGATTCTTTAGTTTACTTGGACGACATAATCATTTATTCAACCTCATTAGAGGAACATTTAACCTCAATCCAAAAGGTTTTCTCTAAATTACGCAAAGCTAATCTAAAACTACAATTAGACAAATGCGAATTCTTGAGGAAGGAAACGAAATTATTAGGTCATGTTATAACCACAGACGGCATTAAACCAAATGCCGAAGCAATTCTCAAATTTCCTATTCCCAAAACACCAAAAGAAATTAAATCATTTTTAGGCTTATGCGGATTCTACCGCAAGTTTATTCCAAACTTTGCCAAAATAGCAAAACCCCTAAATCTTGGTTTAAAGAAAGGCTCCAAAATCAACATAAACAATCCAGAATACATCTCAGCTTTCGAGAAATTAAAACTTCTTATTATCAATGACCCCATTCTTGCATATCCTGATTTTAAAAAAACTTTTTCCCTTACTACAGATGCTAGTAACGTAGCTATAGGCGCTGTCCTCTCAGAAGACCATAAACCCATTTGTTTTGCAAGTCGAACCCTTAATGAGCACGAACTTTATTACTCCGCTATAGAAAAAGAACTATTAGCTATCGTTTGGGCGACTAAGTACTTTAGACCATACCTCTTTGGCAGACACTTCAAGATCTTAAGTGATCACGAACCCCTTGTTTGGTAACAGCGGGGAAAAATAAAACTAAATGAATATAATTACAAAATAAAATATCTACTAGGAAAAGAAAATTATGTGGCCGACGCCCTTTCCAGAGTCAAACTTGACAAAAACTTCTTAGGAGATGAAATAAGCAGCTCCCGAGCAACTATACACAGCGCACAGGAAGACAATTACTCACTTCTTTCACAAAACAAAAATAAAAACATCTTAAAAAGAAATGACAAATCTTTCCGCAAAGGAACTTATCAAAGAATACTTATGTTTAAAAAATAACACAATCTATTTCCATAACGACGCAGATTTTCTAATATTCAAACTAGCTTATCTTGAAATAATAAGTCCAGATAGTCAGACTTAAACTTTAAAAACTACTTCTAAATTGAAAGACACCCTCTTATACAGATTTCAAAGAAATCATTCTAAAAAACCACAAAACATTACTTCATCCAGGTATTACTAAAACTATAAATTGGTTCAAAGGAAAATATTACTATCCAGATTACCAAAAATTAATTCAAAATCTAATTAATGAATGCGATATTTGCAACCTATCAAAATCAGAAAATAGAAATACTAAACTGGCCCAACACAAAACTTATTATAAACAAATCACCCCCCAACACAAAACTTATTATAAGCAAATCTTATACAAATCTAACTCTCACGCTTAAAGCCCAAAAACTGCAAACTAGGCAGAATCTAACACTTAAGAACAAAAAGTTATTATTCACACTTTCTTAGAAACAGGCTCCAAAATGACCAATCAGAATCGATCACGCCACTTGAGCCAAAGTCCAAAAATCACGCCACTCTTACAAAACTCCCTATAAATAATCTTGAAACTCTAAGAGTTTAGTTCAGTTCAATTCTAACCCAGCCTCTGTTAAAACATTGGAAAATTCTGTTCCAGTCCTTTTAAATTTAAGGCTAAATCATTATTGTAAACAAAGAACCCCGTTGAAAAATAAAGATACATTTTTTTTAATAAATTCAACGTTAAAACTTAAAATTGGCGCAGTCGGAAGGATAAAACAAGAAAAAGAACAAAGAGTGCAGTGCAAAACTTGTGTCAAATAAAAATACAACCGCTACGGATACTACATTTAAGGTTGTTTAAAAACCAGGACTTTTTGTACTGAAATACCAAACCTGTTTAAAAACCAGTACTTTTGTGAAAAAAAAAAAACTGGAGAAAAATAATCCAGGAAGCTCTGACCTGATCTCTAAGTTTAATCCGCTGAAGAATCATCGTGCAACTAAAACGCACGGCAACTTTCGGCCTGAACCAGGCGCATACTGTGCTAAGACAGGTGCCCATGTTTGATGGAAACTCTGCAGCTCTAAGTGCATTCATTCGGAGGTTCGCGAACATAGCGTGATGTTTGGCACTATTGAGATGCAGCTTGCTGGAGAAGCACAGAGCATCCCAGCTGGCCCAACCCAAAAATTGGATGGAATTACAAACCGCCCTAATTAATGAATTTAACATACAGACCCCCTACGAGGAACTTTTAAGACGTCTCTACAACACTTATTTTGGAGGAAATCTTCGTAAGTTCATTGAAGATTTAGAATGTAAGTCATTCACAATTTTAAAAAAGTTAGCATTAGAAGGCAACCCTGATAATACCACTTTATACACTAACGCCATAAAGAAAAGACGTCATTATTAAAAAATTACCAGACAGACTTTACATGACCCTAGCGAAATTTGATATCTCTTCAGTGTCCGGCTTAAAACAGGTAGCACAAAGAGAAGGCCTTTATGAGAATAGCTCATCAGATAGACCTACACATAACAATTCTAATTTCTCAGGCCAATCAAATAATAAATCATTCCAACATAATTCAAGCAGAAATAACTTCAGACTAAACAGTCAATATTACAACTCAAGTCAACCCAATTCACATCCAAATCCTGAAAATAATCAGCAACTAAGGGAGGAATTTCAGCAGAACCTTAATCAAGGTAGACAACAGAATCCTTTGAATCATCAAATTAGAAATCAATCTCAAAATCAAAACCCGGTAGCCAACAGACCTACTAAAAGACAAAGAGAAAGTACCAGCGGTCAAAGTAGAATGGAATGGTCCGAAAATTTTCATCAATCAGACTCGGAACAAATAAATCAGACAGATCAAACGGATCAAATCCCTACATCCTGTTAACCATAAATAACACTCCTCTTAAATGTATAATTGATACAGGTTCCTCAATAAACCTTATCAACCAGAACTTTTTCAATTTCCCAGAAACCCCAGAAAAATTGAATGTCCAGAAAATTAAAGGCACAATAGAGCTTACTAAAAGTGTTTCTTTTGCACCCAGCAAAACCTTTGCCCAACTATTCAAAAATTTTACTGTCATAAATTTTCTGCTACATACGATATATTATTAGGTAGAAAGTACCTCAAAGCATGTCAAGCATCTATTAGCGTAACTCTAGCAAATCACAAGTTCTATTTTAAATTCACAAATGATGAAGAAGAAACATCAGAATCTATTAATTATCCCCCTGCAGACTTCGAATACGAAGCATTCTCATAGGAAATAAATAATAATATCGAAGAAAAAAACGAGTTCCGACTAGATCATATAAATTCAGAAGAAACAGAAAAATTAAAAAAAATCTTGCATCACTTTAGTGATATCCAGTACAGGAAAGGTGAAAATTTGACTTTTACCAGTACTATAAAGCATAACATTCGAACAAAACACGAAGACCCCATCTACAAACACCCTGATAAACATCCTCAAATCTTTGACGAAGAAGTCAACAAACAAATAAACGAAATGATAGAACAGGGAATAATTCGAAAATCGAAATCGCCCTATTGTTCACCAATATGGATCGTACCTAAAAAAGAAGACGCTTCCAAGGAACAAAAGTTCCGTTTAGTCATTGACTATCGTAGTCTAAACGAGATTACTGTCGATGATAAATTCCCAATACCCATAATGGATGAAATACTTGACAAATTAGGAAAGTGGCAGTATTTTACAACCATTGATCTTGCTAAAGGATTCCATCAAATTCAAAAGGATCCTAAATCAATTGAGAAAACTGCATTCTCAACAAAACATGGGCATTACGAATTTACCCGAATGCCATATGGCTTAAAAAATGAACCAGCCACATTCCAAAGATGCATGAACAACTTATTAGAAGATCTAATTTACAAAGATTGTTTAGTTTACTTGGACGACATAATCATTTATTCAACCTCATTAGAGGAACATTTAACCTCAATCCAAAAGGTTTTCTCTAAATTACGCAAAGCTAATCTAAAACTACAATTAGACAAATGCGAATTCTTGAAGAAGGAAACGAAATTATTAGGTCATGTTATAACCACAGACGGCATTAAACCAAATCCAGACAAAATCGAAGCAATTCTCAAATTTCCTATTCCCAAAACACCAAAAGAAATTAAATCATTTTTAGGCTTATGCGGATTCTACCGCAAGTTTATTCCAAACTTTGCCAAAATAGCAAAACCCCTAAATCTTGGTTTAAAGAAAGGCTCCAAAATCAACATAAACAATCCAGAATACATCTCAGCTTTCGAGAAATTAAAACTTCTTATTATCAATGACCCCATTCTTGCATATCCTGATTTTAAAAAAACTTTTTCCCTTACTACAGATGCTAGTAACGTAGCTATAGGCGCTGTCCTCTCACAAGACCATAAACCCATCTGTTTTGCAAGTCGAACCCTTAATGAGCACGAACTTAATTACTCCGCTACAGAAAAAGAACTATTAGCTATCGTTTGGGCGACTAAGTACTTTAGACCATACCTCTTTGGCAGACACTTCGAGATCTTAAGTGATCACAAACCCCTTGTTTGGTTAGCCAATATAAAGGAACCCAACATGAAGTTACAGCGGTGGAAAATAAAACTAAATGAATATAATTACAAAATAAAATATCTACCAGGAAAAGAAAATTATGTATCCGACGCCCTTTCCAGAGTCAAACTTGACAAAAGCTTCTTAAGAGATGAAATAAGCAGCTCCCGAGCAACTATACACAGCGCACAGGAAGACAATGAAAATTTAATAACCATTTCAGAAAAACCACTGAATTATTACAACCATCAAGTAGAATTTATCAAAAGCAATGAAGACAAAGTCGATGTTACTCACTTCTTTCACAAAACAAAACTTAAAAATATCTTACAAAGAAATGACAAATCTTTCCGCAAAGGAACTTATCAAAGAATACTTATGTTTAAAAAATAACGCAATCTATTTCCATAACGACGCAGATTTTCTAATATTCCAACTAGCTTATCTTGAAATAATAAGTCCAGATAGTCGGACTAAAACTTTAAAAACTACTTCTAAATTGAAAGACATACCCTCTTATGCAGATTTCAAAGAAATCATTCTAAAAAACCACAAAACATTACTTCATCCAGGTATTACTAAAACTATAAATTGGTTCAAAGGAAAATATTACTATCCAGATTACCAAAAATTAATTCAAAATCTAATTAATGAATGCGATATTTGCAACCTATCCAAATCAGAAAATAGAAATACTAAACTGGCTTTCGAAATCACTCCAGAAATATTTAATGCTAGAGAAAAATATGTAATAGATTTCTATTTAGTTGACAGTCAACAATTCTTATCATGCATAGACGTATATTCCAAATTTGCCTCTTTAGTTCAAGTCCAAAGTCGAGATTGGCTCGAAGCTAAAAGAGCAATCATCAAAATCTTTAACGATATGGGCAAACCCATAGAAATCAAGGCAGATAAAGACTCAGCATTTATATGCATAGCCCTCCAAAATTTCTTAAAATCTGAAAACGTTAAAATAAATATAACAACAAGTAAAAACGGTATTTCTGACATAGAAAGATTTCATAGAACCGTGAATGAAAAATTAAGAATCATTAATGCAGAATCCAGCATAGACGATAAACAAACAAAATTCGAAACTGTTCTTTATACGTATAATCACAAGACTAAACATTTGACAACAAATAGAGCACCCGCAGACATTTTCAGTTATGCAGGTACACCCCTTTACAATACTCAACAAGAAAAATCAAATCGAGAACTTAAATAAAAATAGAAGCTACTTCGAAATAAATACAAAATATAAAATTGCACCTTTAGTTAAAAGCAAAACAACTACACCATTTAAAAAAACAGGGTAAATAATCCAAATTGACGACAAACACTATATAGAAACAAATAGAGGAAGAGAAACCACCCACTACAAATCAAAATTCAAGAAAAAAAAGAAAACTTACCAAAGCAAATATACTAATTATTTTCAGACAAAGTATTGAAATGAATCCCATCAAAGCACCCAATGGGTATCTTATATTTAAAACAGGAACTATGGACCTACCTTCTGATTTCGAATATCATTATCTTACTGTAAATTTAACCAAAATACAACTCAGTTATAACAATTTGTTAAAGCAAACCGAACCCTTTAAAAACTTAATACACATCCAATACCTAATCAAGAAATTAAACCGCGAAATGAATGGCAATAAAAATAATAAAAAGAAATCAAAGAGGCCTTATTAACTTTGTAGGTACAATACATAAATATCTGTTTGGCACTTTAAATCAAAATGACAAAGAAGAACTAGAACAAAAAATTAGCAGTCTACAATCAAGTAACGCTCAGAACGACGAACTTAATCATATTATAGAAGCAGTTAACAAAAATATCGAAATATTAAATAACTTTAACACCAAAGAAAATGCAGACAAAAAAAATGAATATTCTCATATTCAACTTAGAACACTTTACAGAATACATAGAAGACATAGAACTAGGCATGCAATTGACAAGACTAGGAATATTTAACCCAAAACTCTTGAATCATCAATACATAGTTAACATAAACACAGAAAAACTTTTAAATATAAAAACATCTACTTGGTTAAAGTCGGATACGAACGAAATATTTATAGTCTCGAAGTACCCAGACAAATATCAGATTAAAATCACCACTATCCTGACCAAAACAATCATACCCTATCCTGACCATGAAACCTATTACATACAAAATAACAAAACATATGTTAAATCATCTAGAAAGCAAGAAATTAACGAATGTATAAATGGTATTATAACACAAATCCCAGCAGAATGTAAATACACAAAAACCTTTAAAACAAATAAAATTAGCTATGTAGAACCCAACATTATTGTAACTTGGAACCTACCAAAAACAAATCTTAAACAAAATTGAAATCAAAATAAAATATTCATAGAAGGAAATAATATAATTAAAATATACGATTGTACTATTCAATTAAATGAAATATCAATATCAGACTACACACAAAACATTTATGTAACAAATAACGTAACAAAACTAGAACCTATCTCTTATATACAAACGAAACAAATCATTTTTGAAAAAACTAAGTACAACAAAATATTTAACATTATAACAACCATTACGTTTATAATTACTCTAATAAGTCTAACCATATATTTAATCTATAAGTTTAAATCTATGACAAAGAAAATAATTATAAAGCAAATTAAATGAGTTGACTCAACGATAAACAACACCGCTCCACCAAAACAAATAACTTCCCAAGAAATCCCTATCAGAAGTACAGAAAGTACATTTCCATCATTATACCCCGCATTTCTCGACTGAGGACAGGCTATTTTCTAAAGGTTGGGGGAGTAATATATCCGCCTTCTTATACAGACACAAAACTTATTATAATCAAATCACCCCAACACAAAACTTATTATAAACAAATCACCCCCAACACAAAACTTATTATAAGCAAATCTTATACAAATCTAACTCTCACGCTTAAAGCCCAAAAACTGCAAACTAGGCAGAATCTAACACTTAAGAACAAAAAGTTATTATTCACCCTTTCTTAGAAACAAGCTCTAAAATGACCATTCAGAATCGATCACGCCACTTGAGCCAAAGTCCAAAAAACACGCCACTCTTACAAAACTCCCTATAAATAATCTTGAAACTCTAAGAGTTTAGTTCAGTTCAATTCTAACCCAGCCTCTGTTAAATCATTGGAAAATTCTGTTCCAGTCCTTTTAAATTTAGGGCTAAATCATTATTGTAAACAAAGAACCCCGTTGAAAAAAAATATACATTTTCTTAATAAATTCAACGTTAAAACTTAAAATTGGCGCAGTCGGTAGGATAAAAAAAGAAAAAGGACAAAGAGTGCAGTGCAAAACTTGTGTCAAATAAAAATACAAGCGCTACGGATACTACATCTACCTGTTTAAAAACCAGGACTTTTGTGATAAAAAATACTGGAGAAAAATAATCCAGGAATCTCAATTTCAAAATCAAAACCCGGTAGCCAACAGACCTACTAAAAGACAAAGAGAAAGTACCAGCAGTCAAAGTAGAATGGAATAGTCCAAAAATTTTCATCAATCAGACTCGGAACAAATAAATCAGACAGATCAAACGGATCAAATCCCTACATCCTGTTAACCATAAATAACACTCCTCTTAAATGTATAATTGATACAGGTTCCTCAATAAACCTTATCAACCAGAACTTTTTCAATTTTCCAGAAACCCCAGAAAAATTGAATGTCCAGAAAATTAAAGACACAATAGAGCTTACTAAAAGTGTTTCTTTTGCATCCAGCAAAACCTTTGCCCAACTATTCAAAAATTTTACTGTCATAAATTTTCTGCTACATACGATATATTATTAGGTAGAAAGTACCTCAAAGCATGTCAAGCATCTATTAACTATAACGACAACAGCGTATCTCTAGCAAATCACAAGTTATGTTTTAAATTCACAAATGATGAAGAAGAAACATCAGAATCTATTAATTATCCCCCTGCAGACTTCGAATACGAAGCATTCTCATACGAAATAAATAATAATATCGAAGAAAAAAACGAGTTCCGACTAGATCATATAAATTCAGAAGAAACAGAAAAATTAAAATAAAATCTTGCATCACTTTAGTGATATCCAGTACAGGAAAGGTGAAAATTTGACTTTTACCAGTACTATAAAGCATAACATTCGAACAAAACACGAAGACCCCATCTACAAACACCCTGATAAACATCCTCAAATCTTTGACGAAGAAGTCAACAAACAAATAAACGAAATGATAGAACAGGGAATAATTCGAAAATCGAAATCGCCCTATTGTTCACCAATATGGATCGTACCTAAAAAAGAAGACGCTTCCAAGGAACAAAAGTTCCGTTTAGTCATTGACTATCGTAGTCTAAACGAGATTACTGTCGATGATAAATTCCCAATACCCATAATGGATGAAATACTTGACAAATTAGGAAAGTGGCAGTATTTTACAACCATTGATCTTGCTAAAGGATTACATCAAATTCAAAAGGATCCTAAATCAATTGAGAAAACTGCATTCTCAACAAAACATGGGCATTACGAATTTACCCGAATGCCATATGGCTTAAAAAATGAACCAGCCACATTCCAAAGATGCATGAACAACTTATTAGAAGATCTAATTTACAAAGATTGTTTAGTTTACTTGGACGACATCATCATTTATTCAACCTCATTAGAGGAACATTTAACCTCAATCCAAAATGTTTTCTCTAAATTACGCAATCTTATCTAAAACTACAATTAGACAAATGCGAATTCTTGAAGAAGGAAACGAAATATTAGGTCATGTTATAACCACAGACGGCATTAAACCAAATCCAGACAAAATCGAAGCAATTCTCAAATTTCCTATTCCCAAAACACCAAAAGAAATTAAATCATTTTTAGGCTTATGCGGATTCTACCGCAAGTTTATTCCAAACTTTGCCAAAATAGCAAAACCCCTAAATCCTGGTTTAAAGAATGGCTCCAAAATCAACATAAACAATCCAGAATACATCTCAGCTTTCGAGAAATTAAAACTTCTTATTATCAATGACCCCATTCTTGCATATCCTGATTTTAAAAAAACTTTTTCCCTTACTACAGATGCTAGTAACGTAGCTATAGGCGCTGTCCTCTCACAAGACCATAAACCCATCTGTTTTGCAAGTCGAACCCTTAATAAGCACGAACTTAATTACTCTGCTACAGAAAAAGAACTATTAGCTATCGTTTGGGCGACTAAGTACTTTAGACCATACCTCTTTGGCAGACACTTCGAGATCTTAAGTGATCACAAACCCCTTGTTTGGTTAGCCAATATAAAGGAACCCAACATGAAGTTACAGCGGTGGAAAATAAAACTAAATGAATATAATTACAAAATAAAATATCTACCAGGAAAAGAAAATTATGTGGCCGACGCCCTTTCCAGAGTCAAACTTGACAAAAACTTCTTAAGAGATGAAATAAGCAGCTCCCGAGCAACTATACACAGCGCACAGGAAGACAATGAAAATTTAATAACCATTTCAGAAAAACCACTGAATTATTACAACCATCAAGTAGAATTTATCAAAAGCAATGAAGACAAAGTCGATGTTACTCACTTCTTTCACAAAACAAACTTAAAAATATCTTACAAAGAAATGACAAATCTTTCCGCAAAGGAAATTATCAAAGAACACTTATGTTTAAAAAATAACGCAATCTATTTCCATAACGACGCAGATTTTCTAATATTCCAACTAGCTTATCTTGAAATAATAAGTCCACATAGTCGGACTAAAACTTTAAAAACTACTTCTAAATTGAAAGACATACCCTCTTATGCAGATTTCAAAGAAATCATTCTAAAAAACCACAAAACATTACTTCATCCAGGTATTACTAAAACTATAAATTGGTTCAAAGGAAAATATTACTATCCAGATTACCAAAAATTAATTCAAAATCTAATTAATGAATGCGATATTTGCAACCTATCCAAATCAGAAAATAGAAATACTAAACTGGCTTTCGAAATCACTCCAGAAATATTTAATGCTAGAGAAAAATATGTAATAGATTTCTATTTAGTTGACAGTCAACAATTCTTATCATGCATAGACGTATATTCCAAATTTGCCTCTTTAGTTCAAGTCCAAAGTCGAGATTGGCTCGAAGCTAAAAGAGCAATCATCAAAATCTTTAACGATATGGGCAAACCCATAGAAATCAAGGCAGATAAAGACTCAGCATTTATATGCATAGCCCTCCAAAATTTCTTAAAATCTGAAAACGTTAAAATAAATATAACAACAAGTAAAAACGGTATTTCTGACATAGAAAGATTTCATAGAACCGTGAATGAAAAATTAAGAATCATTAATGCAGAATCCAGCATAGACGATAAACAAACAAAATTCGAAACTGTTCTTTATACGTATAATCACAAGACTAAACATTTGACAACAAATAGAGCACCCGCAGACATTTTCATTTATGCAGGAACACCCCTTCACAATACTCAAGCTAACAAGAAAAATCAAATCGAGAACTTAAATAAAAATAGAAGCTACTTCGAAATAGTTAAAAGCAAAACAACTACACCATTTAAAAAAACAGGGTAAATAATCCAAATTGACGACAAACACTATATAGAAACAAATAGAGGAAGACAAACCACCCACTACAAATCAAAATTCAAGAAAAAAAAGAAAACTTACCAAAGCAAATATACTAATTATTTTCAGACAAAGTATTGAAATGAATCCCATCAAAGCACCCAATGGGTATCTTATATTTAAAACAGGAACTATGGACCTACCTTCTGATTTCGAATATCATTATCTTACTGTAAATTTAACCAAAATACAACTCAGTTATAACAATTTGTTAAAGCAAACCGAACCCTTTAAAAACTTAATACACATCCAATACCTAATCAAGAAATTAAACCGCGAAATGAATGGCAAAAAAATAATAAAAAGAAATCAAAGAGGCCTTATTAACTTAGTAGGTACAATACATAAATATCTGTTTGGCACTTTAAATCAAAATGACAAAGAAGAACTAGAACAAAAAATTAGCAGTCTACAATCAAGTAACGCTCAGAACGACGAACTTAATCATATTATAGAAGCAGTTAACAAAAATATCGAAATATTAAATAACTTTAACACCAAAGAAAATGCAGACAAAAAAATGAATATTCTCATATTCAACTTAGAACACTTTACAGAATACATAGAAGACATAGAACTAGGCATGCAATTGACAAGACTAGGAATATTTAACCCAAAACTCTTGAATCATCAATACATAGTTAACATAAACACAGAAAAACTTTTAAATATAAAAACATCTACTTGGTTAAAGTCGGATACGAACGAAATATTTATAGTCTCGAAGTACCCAGACAAATATCAGAAACACCACTATATAAAATCATACCCTATCCTGACCAAAACAACAATACTTTAACAGAAAATGTCCATGAAACCTATTACATACAAAATAACAAAACATATGTTAAATCATCTAGAAAGCAAGAAATTAACGAATGTATAAATGGTATTATAACACAAATCCCAGCAGAATGTAAATACACAAAAACCTTTAAAACAAATAAAATTAGCTATGTAGAACCCAACATTATTGTAACTTGGAACCTACCAAAAACAAATCTTAAACAAAATTGAAATCAAAATAAAATATTCATAGAAGGAAATAATATAATTAAAATATACGATTGTACTATTCAATTAAATGAAATATCAATATCAGACTACACACAAAACATTTATGTAACAAATAACGTAACAAAACTAGAACCTATCTCTTATATACAAACGAAACAAATCATTTTTGAAAAAACTAAGTACAACAAAATATTTAACATTATAACAACCATTACGTTTATAATTACTCTAATAAGTCTAACCATATATTTAATCTATAAGTTTAAATCTATGACAAAGAAAATAATTATAAAGCAAATTAAATGAGTTGACTCAACGATAAACAACACCGCCCCACCAGAACAAATAACTTCCCAAGAAATCCCTATCGAAAGTACAGAAAGTACACTTCCATCATTATACCCCGCATTTCTCGCCTGAGGACAGGCTATTTTCTAAAGGTTGGGGGAGTAATATATCCGCCTTCTTATACAGACACAAAACTTATTATAAACAAATCACCCCAACACAAAACTTATTATAAACAAATCACCCCAACACAAAACTTATTATAAACAAATCACCCCCAACACAAAACTTATTATAAGCAAATCTTATACAAATCTAACTCTCACGCTTAAAGCCCAAAAACTGCAAACTAGGCAGAATCTAACACTTAAGAACAAAAAGTTATTATTCACCCTTTCTTAGAAACAGGCTCTAAAATGACCATTCAGAATCGATCACGCCACTTGAGCCAAAGTCCAAAAAACACGCCACTCTTACAAAACTCCCTATAAATAATCTTGAAACTCTAAGAGTTTAGTTCAGTTCAATTCTAACCCAGCCTCTGTTAAATCATTGGAAAATTCTGTTCCAGTCCTTTTAAATTTAAGGCTAAATCATTATTGCAAACAAAGAACCCCGTTGAAAAATTTTTTTAATAAATTCAACGTTAAAACTTAAAATTGGCGCATCGGTTAAACAAGAAAAAGGACAAAGAGTGCAGTGCAAAACTTGTGTCAAATAAAAATACAAGCGCTACGGATACTACATCTAAGGTTGTTTAAAAACCAGGACTTTTTGTACTGAAATACCAAACCTGTTTAAAAACCAGGACTTTTGTGAAAAAAAAAAACTGGAGAAAAATAATCCAGGAATCTCAATTTCAAAATCAAAACCCGGTAGCCAACAGACCTACTAAAAGACAAAGAGAAAGTACCAGCAGTCAAAGTAGAATGGAATAGTCCAAAAATTTTCATCAATCAGACTCGGAACAAATAAATCAGACAGATCAAACGGATCAAATCCCTACATCCTGTTAACCATAAATAACACTCCTCCTAAATGTATAATTGATACAGGTTCCTCAATAAACCTTATCAACCAGAACTTTTTCAATTTCCCAGAAACCCCAGAAAAATTGAATGTCCAGAAAATTAAAGACACAATAGAGCTTACTAAAAGTGTTTCTTTTGCACCCAGCAAAACCTTTGCCCAACTATTCAAAAATTTTACTGTCATAAATTTTCTGCTACATACGATATATTATTAGGTAGAAAGTACCTCAAAGCATGTCAAGCATCTATTAACTATAACGACAACAGCGTAACTCTAGCAAATCACAAGTTATGTTTTAAATTCACAAATGATGAAGAAGAAACATCAGAATCTATTAATTATCCCCCTGCAGACTTCGAATACGAAGCATTCTCATACGAAATAAATAATAATATCGAAAAAAAAACGAGTTCCGACTATATCATATAAATTCAGAAGAAACAGAAAAATTAAAATAAAATCTTGCATCACTTTAGTGATATCCAGTACAGGAAAGGTGAAAATTTGACTTTTACCAGTACTATAAAGCATAACATTCGAACAAAACACGAAGACCCCATCTACAAACACCCTGATAAACATCCTCAAATCTTTGACGAAGAAGTCAACAAACAAATAAACGAAATGATAGAACAGGGAATAATTCGAAAATCGAAATCGCCCTATTGTTCACCAATATGGATCGTACCTAAAAAAGAAGACGCTTCCAAGGAACAAAAGTTCCGTTTAGTCATTGACTATCGTAGTCTAAACGAGATTACTGTCGATGATAAATTCCCAATACCCATAATGGATGAAATACTTGACAAATTAGGAAAGTGGCAGTATTTTACAACCATTGATCTTGCTAAAGGATTCCATCAAATTCAAAAGGATCCTTAATCAATTGAGAAAACTGCATTCTCAACAAAACATTGGCATTACAAATTTACCCGAATGCCATATGGCTTAAAAAATAAACCAGCCACATTCCAAAGATGCATGAACAACTTATTAGAAGATCTAATTTACAAAGATTGTTTAGTTTACTTGGACGACATCATCATTTATTCAACCTCATTAAAGGAACATTTAACCTCAATCCAAAATGTTTTCTCTAAATTACGCAAATCTTATCTAAAACTACAATTAGACAAATGCGAATTCTTGAAGAAAAGGAAACGAAATATTATAATTGAACAGACATACCCTCTTATGCAGATTTCAAAGAAATCATTCTAAAAAACAACAAAACATTACTTCATCCAGGTATTACTAAAACTATAAATTGGTTCAAAGGAAAATATTACTATCCAAATTACCAAAAATTAATTCAAAATCTAATTAATGAATGCATTATTTGCAACCTATCCAAATCAGATAATAGAAATACTAAACTGGCTTTCGAAATCACTCCAGAAATATTTAATGCTAGAGAAAAATATGTAATAGATTTCTATTTAGTTGACAGTCAACAATTCTTATCATGCATAGACGTATATTCCAAATTTGCCTCTTTAGTTCAAGTCCAAAGTCGAGATTGGCTCGAAGCTAAAAGAGCAATCATCAAAATCTTTAACGATATGGGCAAACCCATAGAAATCAAGGCAGATAAAGACTCAGCATTTATATGCATAGCCCTCCAAAATTTCTTAAAATCTGAAAACGTTAAAATAAATATAACAACAAGTAAAAACGGTATTTCTGACATAGAAAGATTTCATAGAACCGTGAATGAAAAATTAAGAATCATTAATGCAGAATCCAGCATAGACGATAAACAAACAAAGTTCGAAACTGTTCTTTATACGTATAATCACAAGACTAAACATTTGACAACAAATAGAGCACCCGCAGACATTTTCATTTATGCAGGTACACCCCTTTACAATACTCAAGCTTACAAGAAAAATCAAATCGAGAACTTAAATAAAAATAGAAGCTACTTCGAAATAAATACAAAATATAACATTGCACCTTTAGTTAAAAGGTTAAAAACAACTACACCATTTAAAAAAAACAGGGGAAATAATCCAAATTGACGACAAACACTATATAGAAACAAATAGAGGAAGACAAACCACCCACTACAAATCAAAATTCAAGAAAAAAAAGAAAACTTACCAAAGCAAATATACTAATTATTTTCAGACAAAATATTGAAATTAATCCCATCAAAGCACCCAATGGGTATCTTATATTTAAAACAGGAACTATGGACCTACCTTCTGATTTCGAATATCATTATCTTACTGTAAATTTAACCAAAATACAACTCAGTTATAACAATTTGTTAAAGCAAACCGAACCTTTTAAAAACTTAATACACATCCAATACCTAATCAAGAAATTAACCGCGAAATGAATGGCAAAAAAATAATAAAAAGAAATCAAAGAGGCCTTATTAACTTTGTAGGTACAATACATAAATCTCTGTTTGGCACTTTAAATCAAAATGACAAAGAAGAACTAGAACAAAAAATTAGCAGTCTACAATCAAGTAACGCTCAGAACGACGAACTTAATCATATTATAGAAGCAGTTAACAAAAATATCGAAATATTAAATAACTTTAACACCAAAGAAAATGCAGACAAAAAAATGAATATTCTCATATTCAACTTAGAACACTTTACAGAATACATAGAAGACATAGAACTAGGCATGCAATTGACAAGACTAGGAATATTTAACCCAAAACTCTTGAATCATCAATACATAGTTAACATAAACACAGAAAAACTTTTAAATATAAAAACATCTACTTGGTTAAAGTCGGATACGAACGAAATATTTATAGTCTCAAAGTACCCAGACAAATATCAGAAACACCACTATATAAAATCATACCCTATCCTGACCAAAACATTACATACAAAATAACAAAACATATGTTAAATCATCTAGAAAGCAAGAAATTAACGAATGTATAAATGGTATTATAACACAAATCCCAGCAGAATGTAAATACACAAAAACCTTTAAAACAAATAAAATTAGCTATGTAGAACCCAACATTATTGTAACTTGGAACCTACCAAAAACAAATCTTAAACAAAATTGAAATCAAAATAAAATATTCATAGAAGGAAATAATATAATTAAAATATACGATTGTACTATTCAATTAAATGAAATATCAATATCAGACTACACACAAAACATTTATGTAACAAATAACGTAACAAAACTAGAACCTATCTCTTATATACAAACGAAACAAATCATTTTTGAAAAAACTAAGTACAACAAAATATTTAACATTATAACAACCATTACGTTTATAATTACTCTAATAAGTCTAACCATATATTTAATCTACAAGTTTAAATCTATGACAAAGAAAATAATTATAAAGCAAAATAAATGAGTTGACTCAACGATAAACAACACCGCCCCACCAGAACAAATAACTTCCCAAGAAATCCCTATCGAAAGTACAGAGGGTACATTTCCATCATTATACCCCGCATTTCTCGCCTGAGGACAGGCTATTTTCTAAAGGTTGGGAGAGTAATATATCCGCCTTCTTATACAGACACAAAACTTATTATAAACAAATCACCCCAACACAAAACTTATTATAAACAAATCACCCCAACACAAATACTTATTATAAACAAATCACCCCCAACACAAAACTTATTATAAGCAAATCTTATACAAATCTAACTCTCACGCTTAAAGCTTAAAAACTGCAAACTAGGCAGAATCTAACACTTAAGAACAAAAAGTTATTATTCACCCTTTCTTAGAAACAGGCTCCAAAATGACCATTCAGAATCGATCACGCCACTTGAGCCAAAGTCCAAAAAACACGCCACTCTTACAAAACTCCCTATAAATAATCTTGAAACTCTAAGAGTTTAGTTCAGTTCAATTCTAACCCAGCCTCTGTTAAATCATTGGAAAATTCTGTTCCAGTCCTTTTAAATTTAAGGCTAAATCATTATTGTAAACAAAGAACCCCGTTGAAAAAAAGATACATTTTTTTAATAAATTCAACGTTAAAACTTAAAATTGGCGCAGTCGGTAGGATAAAAAAAGAAAAAGGACAAAGAGTGCAGTGCAAAACTTGTGTCAAATAAAAATACAAGCGCTACGGATACTACATCTAAGGTTGTTTAAAAACCAGGACTTTTTGTACTGAAATACCAAACCTGTTTAAAAACCAGGACTTTTGTGAAAAAAAAAACTGGAGAAAAATAATCCAGGAATCTCAATCTCAAAATCAAAACCCGGTAGCCAACAGACCTACTAAAAGACAAAGAGAAAGTACCAGCGGTCAAAGTAGAATGGAATAGTCCAAAAATTTTCATCAATCAGACTCGGAACAAATAAATCAGACAGATCAAACGGATCAAATCCCTACATCCTGTTAACCATAAATAACACTCCTCTTAAATGTATAATTGATACAGGTTCCTCAATAAACCTTATCAACCAGAACTTTTTCAATTTCCCAGAAACCCCAGAAAAATTGAATGTCCAGAAAATTAAAGGCACAATAGAGCTTACTAAAAGTGTTTCTTTTGCACCCAGCAAAACCTTTGCCCAACTATTCAAAAATTTTACTGTCATAAATTTTCTGCTACATACGATATATTATTAGGTAGAAAGTACCTCAAAGCATGTCAAGCATCTATTAACTATAACGACAACAGCGTAACTCTAGCAAATCATAAGTTCTATTTTTAATTCACAAATGATGAAGAAGAAACATCAGAATCTATTAATTATCCCCCTGCAGACTTCGAATACGAAGCATTCTCATACGAAATAAATAATAATATCGAAAAAAAAACGAGTTCCGACTATATCATATAAATTCAGAAGAAACAGAAAAATTAAAAAAAATCTTGCATCACTTTAGTGATATTCAGTACAGGAAAGGTGAAAATTTGACTTTTACCAGTACTATAAAGCATAACATTCGAACAAAACACGAAGACCCCATCTACAAACACCCCGATTAACATCCTCAAATCTTTGACGAAGAAGTCAACAAACAAATAAACGAAATGATAGAACAGGGAATAATTCGAAAATCGAAATCGCCCTATTGTTCACCAATATGGATCGTACCTAAAAAAGAAGACGCTTCCAAGGAACAAAAGTTCCGTTTAGTCATTGACTATCGTAGTCTGAACGAGAATACTGTCGATGATAAATTCACAATACCCATAATGTATGAAATACTTGACTAATTAGGAAAGTGGCAGTATTTTACAACCATTGATCTTGCTAAAGGATTCCATCAAATTCAAAAGGATCCTAAATCAATTGAGAAAACTGCATTCTCAACAAAACATGGGCATTACGAATTTACCCGAATGCCATATGGCTTAAAAAATGAACCAGCCACATTCCAAAGATGCATGAACAACTTATTAGAAGATCTAATTTACAAAGATTGTTTAGTTTACTTGGACGACATAATCATTTATTCAACCTCATTAGAGGAACATTTAACCTCAATCCAAAAGGTTTTCTCTAAATTACGCAAAGCTAATCTAAAACTACAATTAGACAAATGCGAATTCTTGAAGAAGGAAACGAAATTATTAGGTCATGTTATAACCACAGACGGCATTAAACCAAATCCAGACAAAATCGAAGCAATTCTCAAATTTCCTATTCCCAAAACACCAAAAGAAATTAAATCATTTTTAGGCTTATGCGGATTCTACCGCAAGTTTATTCCAAACTTTGCCAAAATAGCAAAACCCCTAAATCCTGGTTTAAAGAAAGGCTCCAAAATCAACATAAACAATCCAGAATACATCTCAGCTTTCGAGAAATTAAAACTTCTTATTATCAATGACCCCATTCTTGCATATCCTGATTTGAAAAAAACTTTTTCCCTTACTACAGATGCTAGTAACGTAACTATAGGCGCTGTCCTCTCACAAGACCATAAGCCCATCTGTTTTGCAAGTCGAACCCTTAATGAGCACGAACTTAATTACTCCGCTACAGAAAAAGAACTATTAGCTATTGTTTAGGCGACTAAGTACTTTAGACCATACCTCTTTGGCAGACACTTCGAGATCTTAAGTGATCACAAACCCCTTGTTTGGTTAGCCAATATAAAAGAACCCAACATGAAGTTACAGCGGTGCAAAATAAAACTAAATGAATATAATTACAAAATAAAATATCTACCAGGAAAAGAAAATTATGTATCCGACGCCCTTTCCAGAGTCAAACTTGACAAAAACTTCTTAAGAAATAAAATAAGCAGCTGCCGAGCAACTATACACAGCGCACAGGAAGACAATGAAAATTTAATAACCATTTCAGAAAAACCACTGAATTATTACAACCATCAAGTAGAATTTATCAAAAGCAATGAAGACAAAGTCGATGTTACTCACTTCTTTCACAAAACAAACTTAAAAATATCTTACAAAGAAATGACAAATCTTTCCGCAAAGGAACTTATCAAAGAATACTTATGTTTAAAAAATAACGCAATCTATTTCCATAACGACGCAGATTTTCTAATATTCCAACTAGCTTATCTTGAAATAATAAGTCCAGATAGTCGGACTAAAACTTTAAAAACTACTTCTAAATTGAAAGACATACCCTCTTATGCAGATTTCAAAGAAATCATTCTAAAAAACCACAAAACATTACTTCATCCAGGTATTACTAAAACTATAAATTGGTTCAAAGGAAAATATTGCTATCCAGATTACCAAAAATTAATTCAAAATCTAATTAATTAATGCGATATTTGCAACCTATCCAAATCAGAAAATAGAAATACTAAACTGGCTTTCGAAAACACTCCAGAAATATTTAATGCTAGAGAAAAATATGTAATAGATTTCTATTTAGTTGACAGTCAACAATTCTTATCATGCATAGACGTATATTCCAAATTTGCCTCTTTAGTTTAAGTCCAAAGTCGAGATTGGCTCGAAGCTAAAAGAGCAATCATCAAAATCTTTAACGATATGGGCAAACCCATAGAAATCAAGGCAGATAAAGACTCAGCATTTATATGCATAGCCCTCCAAAATTTCTTAAAATTTGAAAACGTTAAAATAAATATAACAACAAGTAAAAACGGTATTTCTGACATAGAAAGATTTCAAAGAACCGTGAATGAAAAATTAAGAATCATTAATGCAGAATCCAGCATAGACGATAAACAAACAAAGTTCGAAACTGTTCTTTATACGTATAATCACAAGACTAAACATTTCACAACAAATAGAGCACCCGCAGACATTTTCATTTATCCAGGTACACCCCTTTACAATACTCAAGCTAACAAGAAAAATCAAATCGAGAACTTAAATAAAAATAGAAGCTTCTTCGAAATAAATACAAAATATAAAATTGCACCTGTAGTTAAAAGCAAAACAACTACACCATTTAAAAAAACAGGGGAAATAATCCAAATTGACGACAAAAACCACCTACTACAAATCAAAATTCAAGAAAAAAAAGAAAACTTACCAAAGCAAATATACTAATTAATTTCAGACATTCTAATACTACTACTTCTACTCTTATCAATGGCATCCTTAACGCATAATCAAAGTATTGAAATTTATCCCATCAAAGCACCCAATGGGTATCTTATATTTAAAACAGGAACTATGGACCTACCTTTTGATTTCGAATATCATTATCTTACTGTAAATTTAACCAAAATACAACTCAGTTATAACAATTTGTTAAAGCAAACCGAACCTTTTAAAAACTTAATACACATCCAATACCTAATCAAGAAATTAAACCGCGAAATGAATGGCATAAAAATAATAAAAAGAAATCAAAGAGGCCTTATTAACTTTGTAGGTACAATACATAAATATCTGTTTGGCACTTTAAATCAAAATGACAAAGAAGAACTAGAACAAAAAATTAGCAGTCTACAATCAAGTAACGCTCAGAACGACGAACTTAATCATATTATAGAAGCAGTTAACAAAAATATCGAAATATTAAATAACTTTAACACCAAAGAAAATGCAGACAAAAAAATGAATATTCTCATATTCAACTTAGAACACTTTACAGAATACATAGAAGACATAGAACTAGGCATGCAATTGACAAGACTAGGAATATTTAACCCAAAACTCTTGAATCATCAATACATAGTTAACATAAACACAGAAAAATTTTTAAATATAAAAACATCTACTTGGTTAAAGTCGGATACGAACGAAATATTTATAGTCTCGAAGTACCCAGACAAATATCAGAAACACCACTATATAAAATCATACCCTATCCTGACCAAAACAACAATACTTTAACAGAAAATGTCCATGAAACCTATTACATACAAAATAACAAAACATATGTTAAATCATCTAGAAAGCAAGAAATTAACGAATGTATAAATGGTATTATAACACAAATCCCAGCAGAATGTAAATACACAAAAACCTTTAAAACAAATAAAATTAGCTATGTAGAACCCAACATTATTGTAACTTGGAACCTACCAAAAACAAATCTTAAACAAAATTGAAATCAAAATAAAATATTCATAGAAGGAAATAATATAATTAAAATATACGATTGTACTATTCAATTAAATGAAATATCAATATCAGACTACACACAAAACATTTATGTAACAAATAACGTAACAAAACTAGAACCTATCTCTTATATACAAACGAAACAAATTATTTTTGAAAAAACTAAGTACAACAAAATATTTAACATTATAACAACCGTTACGTTTATAATTACTCTAATAAGTCTAACCATATATTTAATCTATAAGTTTAAATCTATGACAAAGAAAATAATTATAAAGCAAATTAAATGAGTTGACTCAACGATAAACAACACCGCCCCACCAGAACAAATAACTTCCCAAGAAATCCCTATCGAAAGTACAGAAAGTACACTTCCATCATTATACCCCGCATTTCTCGCCTGAGGACAGGCTATTTTCTAAAGGTTGGGGGAGTAATATATCCGCCTTCTTATACAGACACAAAACTTATTATAAACAAATCACTCCAACACAAAACTTATTATAAACAAATCACCCCCAACACAAAACTTATTATAAGCAAATCTTATACAAATCTAACTCTCACGCTTAAAGCCCAAAAACTGCAAACTAGGCAGAATCTAACACTTAAGAACAAAAAGTTATTATTCACACTTTCTTAGAAACAGGCTCCAAAATGACCAATCAGAATCGATCACGCCACTTGAGCCAAAGTCCAAAAATCACGCCACTCTTACAAAACTCCCTATAAATAATCTTGAAACTCTAAGAGTTTAGTTCAGTTCAATTCTAACCCAGCCTCTGTTAAAACATTGGAAAATTCTGTTCCAGTCCTTTTAAATTTAAGGCTAAATCATTATTGTAAACAAAGAACCCCGTTGAAAAATAAAGATACATTTTTTTTAATAAATTCAACGTTAAAACTTAAAATTGGCGCAGTCGGTAGGATAAAACAAGAAAAAGGAAAAAGAGTGCAGTGCAAATAAAAATACAAGCGCTACGGATACTACATCTAAGGTTGTTTAACAACCAGGACTTTTTGTACTGAAATACCAAACCTGTTTAAAAACCAGGACTTTTGTGAAAACAAAAAAACTGGAGAGAAATAATCCAGGAAGCTCTGACCTGATCTCTAAGTTTAGTCCGCTGAAGAATCATCGTGCAACTAAAACGCACGGCAACTTTCGTACTACACATATAATCAAAGTGCACAACTTCACGATGGCATTAGAATTGTCAGAGGCCCACCTGAACCAGGCGCTTACTGTGCTAAGACAGGTGCCCATGTTTGATGGAAACTCTGCAGCCCTAAGTGCATTCATTCGGAGGGTTGACTACATCATGCAGTTCTACCCGACGAGGGACGTTCGCCAACATAGCGTGATGTTTGGCACTATTGAGATGCAGCTTGCTGGAGAAGCACAGAGGGCATTCCAGCTGGCCCAACCCAAAAATTGGATAGAATTACGAACCGCCCTAATTAGTGAATTCAACATACAGACCCCCTACGAGGAACTTTATAGACGTCTCTACAACACTAATTTTGGAGGAAATCTTCGTAAGTTCATTGAAGATTTAGAATGTTCATTCACAATTATAAAAAAGTTAGCATTAGAAGGCAACCCTGATAATACCACTTTATACACTAACGCCATAAAGAATACAGTAAAAGACGTCATTATTAAAAAATTACCAGACAGACTTTACATGATCCTATCGAAATTTTATATCTCTTCAGTGTCCGGCTTAAAACAGGTAGCACAAAGAGAAGGCCTTTATGATAATAGCTCATCAGATAGACCTAGACATAACAATTCTAATTTCTCAGGCCAATCAAATAATAAATCATTCCAAAATAATTCAAGCAGAAATAACTTCAGACTAAACAGTCAATATTCACAACTCAAAAAAAAAAAAAAAAAAAAAAAAAAAGAAAAAAAAAAAAAGTCAACCCAATTCACATCCAAATCCTGAAAATAATCAGCAACTAAGGGAGGAATTTCAGCAGAACCTTAATCAAGGTAGACAACAGAATCCTTTGAATCATCAAATTAGAAATCAATTTCAAAATTAAAACCCGGTAGCCAACAGACTTACTAAAAGACAAAGAGAAAGTAACAGCGGTCAAAGTAGAATGGAATGGTCCGTAAATTTTCATCAATCAGCCTCGGAACAAATAAATCAGACAGATCAAACGGATCAAATCCCTACATCCTGTTAACCATAAATAACACTCCTCTTAAATGTATAATTGATACAGGTTCCTCAATAAACCTTATCAACCAGAACTTTTTCAATTTCCCAGAAACCCCAGAAAAATTGAATGTCCAGAAAATTAAAGGCACAATAGAGCTTACTAAACTTACTTGCACCCAGTAAAACCTTTGCCCAACTATTCAAAAATTTTACTGTCATAAATTTTCTGCTACATACGATATATTATTAGGTAGAAAGTACCTCAAAGCATGTCAAGCATCTATTAACTATAACGACAACAGCGTAACTCTAGCAAATCATAAGTTCTATTTTTAATTCACAAATGATGAAGAAGAAACATCAGAATCTATTAATTATCCCCCTGCAGACTTCGAATACGAAGCATTCTCATACGAAATAAATAATAATATCAAAGAAAAAACGAGT
Organism: Drosophila neocordata; assembly: GCA_018903615.1. Classification (NCBI taxonomy): domain Eukaryota; kingdom Metazoa; phylum Arthropoda; class Insecta; order Diptera; family Drosophilidae; genus Drosophila; species Drosophila neocordata. Next base: position 45,911 of record JAEIGI010000186.1, read on the forward strand.
TCCGACTAGATCATATAAATTCAGAAGAAACAGAAAAATTAAAATAAAATCTTGCATCACTTTAGTGATATCCAGTACAGGAAAGGTGAAAATTTGACTTTTACCAGTACTATAAAGCATAACATTCGAACAAAACACGAAGACTCCATCTACAAACACCCTGATAAACATCCTCAAATCTTTAACGAAGAAGTCAACAAACAAATAAACGAAATGATAGAACAGGGAATAATTCGAAAATCGAAATCGCCCTATTGTTCACCAATATGGATCGTACCTAAAAAAGAAGACGCTTCCAAGGAACAAAAGTTCCGTTTAGTCATTGACTATCGTAGTCTAAACGAGATTACTGTCGATGATAAATTCCCAATACCCATAATGTATGAAATACTTGACAAATTAGGAAAGTGGCAAAGGATTCCATCAAATTCAAAAGGATCCTAAATCAATTGAGAAAACTGCATTCTCAACAAAACATTGGCATTACGAATTTACCCGAATGCCATATGGCTTAAAAAATAAACCAGACACATTCCAAAGATGCATGAACAACTTATTAGAAGATCTAATTTACAAAGGTTGTTTAGTTTACTTGGACGACATAATCATTTATTCAACCTCATTAGAGGAACATTTAACCTCAATCCAAAAGGTTTTCTCTAAATTACGCAAAGCTAATCTAAAACTACAATTAGACAAATGCGAATTCTTGAAGAAGGAAACGAAATATTATAATTGAACGACATACCCTCTTATGCAGATTTCAAAGAAATCATTCTAAAAAACAACAAAACATTACTTCATCCAGGTATTACTAAAACTATAAATTGGTTCAAAGGAAAATATTACTATCCAAATTACCAAAAATTAATTCAAAATCTAATTAATGAATGCATTATTTGCAACCTATCCAAATCAGAAAATAGAAATACTAAACTGGCTTTCGAAATCACTCCAGAAATATTTAATGCTAGAGAAAAATATGTAATAGATTTCTATTTAGTTGACAGTCAACAATTCTTATCATGCATAGACGTATATTCCAAATTTGCCTCTTTAGTTCAAGTCCAAAGTCGAGATTGGCTCGAAGCTAAAAGAGCAATCATCAAAATCTTTAACGATATGGGCAAACCCATAGAAATCAAGGCAGATAAAGACTCAGCATTTATATGCATAGCCCTCCAAAATTTCTTAAAATCTGAAAACGTTAAAATAAATATAACAACAAGTAAAAACGGTATTTCTGACATAGAAAGATTTCATAGAACCGTGAATGAAAAATTAAGAATCATTAATGCAGAATCCAGCATAGACGATAAACAAACAAAATTCGAAACTGTTCTTTATACGTATAATCACAAGACTAAACATTTGACAACAAATAGAGCACCCGCAGACATTTTCATTTATGCAGGTACACCCCTTTACAATACTCAAGCTAACAAGAAAAATCAAATCGAGAACTTAAATAAAAATAGAAGCTACTTCGAAATAAATACAAAATATAAAATTGCACCTTTAGTTAAAAGCAAAACAACTACACCATTTAAAAAAACAGGGTAAATAATCCAAATTGACGACAAACACTATATAGAAACAAATAGAGGAAGAGAAACCACCCACTACAAATCAAAATTCAAGAAAAAAAAGAAAACTTACCAAAGCAAATATACTAATTATTTTCAGAAAAAGTATTGAAATTAATCCCATCAAAGCACCCAATGGGTATCTTATATTTAAAACAGGAACTATGGACCTACCTTCTGATTTCGAATATCATTATCTTACTGTAAATTTAACCAAAATACAACTCAGTTATAACAATTTGTTAAAGCAAACCGAACCTTTTAAAAACTTAATACACATCCAATACCTAATCAAGAAATTAACCGCGAAATGAATGGCAAAAAAATAATAAAAAGAAATCAAAGAGGCCTTATTAACTTTGTAGGTACAATACATAAATCTCTGTTTGGCACTTTAAATCAAAATGACAAAGAAGAACTAGAACAAAAAATTAGCAGTCTACAATCAAGTAACGCTCAGAACGACGAACTTAATCATATTATAGAAGCAGTTAACAAAAATATCGAAATATTAAATAACTTTAACACCAAAGAAAATGCAGACAAAAAAATGAATATTCTCATATTCAACTTAGAACACTTTACAGAATACATAGAAGACATAGAACTAGGCATGCAATTGACAAGACTAGGAATATTTAACCCAAAACTCTTGAATCATCAATACATAGTTAACATAAACACAGAAAAACTTTTAAATATAAAAACATCTACTTGGTTAAAGTCGGATACGAACGAAATATTTATAGTCTCAAAGTACCCAGACAAATATCAGAAACACCACTATATAAAATCATACAATATCCTGACCAAAACAACAATACTTTAACAGAAAATGTCCATGAAACCTATTACATACAAAATAACAAAACATATGTTAAATCATCTAGAAAGCAAGAAATTAACGAATGTATAAATGGTATTATAACACAAATCCCAGCAGAATGTAAATACACAAAAACCTTTAAAACAAATAAAATTAGCTATGTAGAACCCAACATTATTGTAACTTGGAACCTACCAAAAACAAATCTTAAACAAAATTGTAATCAAAATAAAATATTCATAGAAGGAAATAATATAACTAAAATATACGATTGTACTATTCAATTAAATGAAATATCAATATCAGACTACACACAAAACATTTATGTAACAAATAACGTAACAAAACTAGAACCTATCTCTTATATACAAACGAAACAAATCATTTTTGAAAAAACTAAGTACAACAAAATATTTAACATTATAACAACCATTACGTTTATAATTACTCTAATAAGTCTAACCATATATTTAATCTATAAGTTTAAATCTATGACAAAGAAAATAATTATAAAGCAAATTAAATGAGTTGACTCAACGATAAACAACACCGCCCCACCAGAACAATAACTTCCCAAGAAATCCCTATCGAAAGTACAGAAAGTACACTTCCATCATTATACCCGGCATTTCTCGCCTGGACAGGCTATTTTCTAAAGGTTGGGGGAGTAATATATCCGCCTTCTTATACAGACACAAAACTTATTATAAACAAATCAACCCAACACAAAACTTTTTATAAACAAATCACCCCCAACACAAAACTTATTATAAGCAAATCTTATACAAATCTAATCCATATCGATATCCATATCTATATCCATATCGATATCCATATCGATATCCATATCGATATCCATATCGATATCCATATCGATATCCATATCGATATCCATATCGATATCCATATCGATATCCATATTGTTATCAATGTCGATATCTAAATCGATATCCATATCGATATCCATATCGATATCCATATCGATATCCATATCGATATCCATATCGATATCCATATCGATATCCATATCGATATCCATATCGATATCCATATCGATATCCATATCGATATCCATATCGATATCCATATCGATATCCATATCGATATCCATATCGATATCCATATCGTTATCCATATTGATATCCATATCGATATCCTTATCGATATCCGTATCGATCCATATCGATATACATATCGATATCCATATCGATATACATATCGATATACATATCGATGTGCATATCGATATCCATATCGATATCCATAGCGATATCCATATCGATATCCATATCGATATCCATATCGATATCCATAACGATATCCATATCGATATCCATATTGTTATCAATGTCGATATCTAAATCGATATCCATATCGATATCCATATCGATATCCATATCGATATCCATATCTATATCCATATCGATATCCATAACGATATCCATATCGATATCCATATCGATATCTATATCTATATCCATATCGATATCCATATCCATATCGATATCCATATTGTTATCAATGTCGATATCTAAATCGATATCCATATCGATATCCATATCGATATCCATATCTATATCCATATCGATATCCATATCGATATCCATATCGATATCCATATCGATATCCATATCGTTATCCATATCGATATCCATATCGATATCCTTATCGATATCAGTATCGACCCATATCGATATACATATCCATATCCATATCGATATACATATCGATATAATTATCGATATCCATATCTATATCCATATCGATATCCATTTCCATATCCATAGCGATATACAAATCGATATGAATATCAATATCGATATGGATATCCATATCGATTACTATATCAATTACTATATCGATTACTATATAGATTAGTATATCGATTACTATTTCGATATCCAAAGAGCCAGCCATATCGAAATCCACAGTGATATCCATATCGATATCCATATCGATTACTCTATCGATATTCATATCTATATACTAACAATATACAAATCGATATCCATATCTATTCCATATAGATATACATATAGATACCCATATCGTTATCCATATCGAAATCCACATCTATATCCATATCGAAATCCTCATAGATATCCATATCGAAATCCATATCGATATCCATATCGATATCCATATCGATTACTCTATCGATATTCATATCTATATACATAACAATATACAAATCGATATTCATATCTAATCCATGTAGATAACCATATCGTTATCCATATTGAAAGCCACATACTCATAGATATCCATATCGATATACATATCGATATCCATATCGATATCCATATTGATATCCATATCGATATCCATATCGATGTCTATCCATATCGATATCCATATCGCTATCCATATCGAAATCCACATAGATATCGATATATATATCCACATCGATATCCAGATCGATATTCATATCGACATCCATATTGATATCAATATCGATATCCATATCGATATGGATCTATATCTATCTATGCATATCGCTATCCAAATCTAATCCATGTAGATAACCATATCGTTATCCATATTGAACTCCACATACTCATAGATATCCATATCGATGTGCATATCGATATCCATATTGATATCCATATCGATATCCATATCGATGTCTATCCATATCGATATCCATATCGCTATCCATATCGAAATCCACATAGATATCGATATCCATATCCACATCGATATCCATATCGATATCCATATCGATATCCATATCGATATCCATATCGATATCCATATCGATATCCATATCGACATCCATATCGATATGCATATCGACCCATATCGATATCCATATCGATATCCATATCAATATCCATATCGATATCCATATCAATATCCATATCGATATTCATATCGATATCAATTTTAATATCCATATCGATTCATATCAATATCCATATCGATATTCATATCAATATCCATATCGATATTCATATCAATATCCATATCAAAATTCATATCGATATGGAAATCGATATTCATATCGATATCCATATCCATATCGATGTGCATATCGATGTCCATATCGATATCCATATTGATATCCGTATGGATATCCATATCGATATCCATATCCACATCGATATCCACATCGATATCCATATCGATATCCATATCGATATCCATATCGATATCCATATCGATATCCATATCCAATCGATATCCATATCGACATCCATATCGATATCCATATCGACCCATATCGATATCCATATCGATATCCATATCGATATCCATATCGATATCCATATCGATATCCATATCGATATCCGTATCGATATCCATATCGATATCCATATCAATATCCATATCGATATCCATATCGATATCAATTTTAATATCCATATCGATTCATATCAATATACATATCGATATGCATATCGATATCGATATTGATATGAATATCGATATGGATATCGATATGCATATCGATATGGTTATCGATATGGATATCGATATGCATATCGATATGCATATCGATATCCATTATCGATATCTATATCCATATCCATATCAACTTTTACATCGATATCCATATCGATATCCATATAGATTTCCTATCGATATCCATATCGATATTTATCCATATCGATAGTTATATCGATATCTATCCATATCGATATCCATATCGCTATCCATATCGATATCCATATCGATATCCATATCGATATCCATATCGACATCCATATCGATATCCATATCGATATCCATATCGATATCCATATGGATATCCATATCTATATCCATATCGTTATCCATATCGATATCAACATTGATATCCATATCGATATCCATATCGATATCCATATCGATATCAATTTTAATATCCATATCGTTATATCCATATCCTGTAACGATCCTTTTTGGTCCTTACTTGCGGCAGACCCGGATTTCAGGTGTAGGGGTACGACACAACAAATTTATTTTGTGCGCTGGTGAAATGAGAAGATGCAGTTGGTTTTCTTTTAATAAAACGTGTTAATTTTATTGTCGATTCGATTG